>JAXQQM020060684.1:0-47895 GCA_034641835.2 Pinus albicaulis
GAGGAATCATCATAGATTGCAGTATTGTCCTCTCGTAGTCCTAGTATGCTCTGATTCATTAGACTGTACTCTGTGAAGAGATCATCATATTCTTCAGCCGAGATATCTTTTATTACCTCGATCCTCTTAGGAGAAGGTTCCTTATATTCATCATGAAATTCTTCATTGTTTTCCTCCTCAACCTTTGAGCTGAAAGACTTTTGATTCCCAATCACATGAAAACTATTACTGATGAGTTGTAATGAAGCAGAGAAAATATTTAAAGATTCTTCACCCTCTTCTGCATTTTTAAATATTTCTTCATCAGTATCATAAATAGCATGCTTTCGCTCATTACTTTCTTGGAGTTGGTGGAACTAATCTTCCTCCCACAAATCTACTAATGATGGTGTTGTTATCCTGTGTTTTGATAATTTGGAAAATCAAAAGACAAGGCAACATCAAACCAATCTTTAGAGTTCCAGGATCTATTCCTCCTGTTCTCAGAGAGGGATCTCTCAAATTATTTGTTTTTTGCAAAGGTTTAATATCTTGTGTGCTTTGGGTATTGTTTTTAGACTAGTTATTAAGTGCAAGTGTTTGTTTCTTTTTTTGGTTGAATGACATAGCAGAACATGAAAGGTCTAGGAAAGATAGATAGAAAGGGGAAATGTCTGATTCATTGGGCAATGGAGTCAAGAAGAGGTCATGAAAAAATAATCAATGGATATGGGATGTCAAAGGGAAAATCAAACTTGGCCACAAGATCCTTTGGTTTTGTAAATGAGATGGACATCAATGATTTGGAAAGAGAGTTTGAATTCACAAAAAAGGGAATTTGAAAGCATAACTTGAACAATAAAGAGGTATTTGATAGACAGGGCTAACCATGAATTCTACAAACCACACTTTAAGCAAATAATGACTTCAAAACAACTTTTAAAATGAAATCTAAGATTCGGGAGCACATCCTATTTCCTCAAAGATTTTATTTCAAATGACTTAGAAAACATAAAAGGTTCACTGAAAATTGCAGTCATAGAAGAGGGAACACCTAAAAACATCTATGATCACAACTATAAAGACCTTCAAAACAATTTTTCAAGCAAGGACAAAGGGCATGATCAAAACAGACCTCCTTAGCTAACTTAAAACAATGTTACTTCAAAGGGATACTTCAATAACAACTTTCAAGTGATAGCAGACAAGTAGGGTAAACTATAAATCATGCTGAAACCAACTATTTGAACTTTTATAGAAATAAAAAAGCATGAGGACTAAAGAGAGATATTGAAGACTCTAAAATACCTCAGCGGAAGAAAAAATAAAACAGTGAAGGATGAACAGGTCTAAGGTGCTTCTAGGAGTGATTTCTTAACCTAAGACTTTCATCCTATTGTAGTAAGCATTTATGAGACAGAATGAAAACAAGAGCAAACATTAAATAGTTCAGAATACTTCACCAACAGCCAAGCTCATGGATCCAGTGATATAGCCTTCTCAAGAACAAGCATGTAGCAGCATCATCAGGCTTCCAAGACTTCAATTTCTTCCTCAACTTCAGATAGACTATGTATTATTTCGAAGAGTTTCAGTATTACAACTAGTGAACAATCAACCAACAACTTCTCATCTTCTTCAGAAGTATTTATAGAAGAAATGAGGAGGTGGAAGAGTTTTAGGATTGAAATGTAATAAATTCTACATTAAATGTAACTCCTAGCCTTGAAAACCATGCAAGGCCTAAGGCAGGAGAGCATTGAATTATGGTTCTCTTTCATGTACTCTGTTTTTGCTATTTTTAGGCTAAATGGGCAAAAAGATCGACTTCGAGGCTTACTTATCCCTTACAATAACTTCCCTGACAGTTTCAAAATTTGTTCTTTCTTTGGTAATAAATTTTCAGGTGTCTTTATGCAAATATCTTCTGTTTAAGCAATAATTAGGCCTTCTCTTGATTTATTTAGGCTGCAAGTGGCTTTTGGTAGCTGGAGAGGATTCAATTAGCCTCTAATGTGGTAGTGGAGGCTTCTCAGACTAATATATTTCCCTGTTTTTTCCCAAAACACCTTTAATTTACTTTAGTTCTGTGTTTTAGGCCTAATTTGGCTTAATCTTCATCTTCGGGTCTTCATACTTTGCTGACTATGGATCAGGCATTTGATTTACTGAGTTTATGCCTTTATCCTCTTAAAAACTCTGATTTGAACTTTAAACCCTGATACTCTTTAATATTTTATCTTCAATGTTGATTTTCTTCAATAAATGGTCTCTGACTGTGTCTTTCAGCTGTGTTGCACGTGTGCGAAGGGTTTTCGTAATATTACCAATGTTCATGAGACATGGTAAAAATGGCTATTTGAAACCTATATATTCATGTTCTTCGTTAATAATGGCATGGGGGATCTTCATCCCCGACCTTCGATTTCTTTTAAAACTTATGGAGGAACCTTGAAAACCTACACAAAACACAGAAAAGTTAAGAAAATCCATGAAGGAATGGGTTAAGGCTTCTTTAGAGGTTAGGATAAATCGTGGCCGTCGATCTAGACTAATCTACGATCAAGATTGCTCAATGGGTTGATGGGGAGGCGGTTGGATAGACAATGGTTGGATTAAGTCCGGGTCGTTAGATGCAGAGGGGGGCAAAATTATAATGGAAATGGACAAAAATATAATGAAAAGGGGAAAAAAACCCTTGGCGGAGGTGAAAAGGGTTTAATGAATTTTAGGGTTGCAGAATGATTCTGGGCCATTGGATTAGACCAGGCAACAGAGATCAATGGTGGAGATTCTTTGATGAAATTGCTTGGAAGAAGGATGGAGGGCAATGAACTAATGGCGAGATTAAATTAATACTGTCAGATCTCAGAGATCAACGACGGAGATTAAAAATAATAAAATGTAATGTAAATGGGAAAGGTGGTTTCGGCTATAAAAACCACTGGTGTTGTGTTGCTCCAAAGCAGTTTTCAAAATTTCTCAAAAAAAACGCAATATAGGTTTCCGTTTGACATGTGTCCTTTAAAAACCGCCCATATCACATAATTTTTAGGAATTAACTTTCGGACTCAAAATCATGTGATATGGAGTCCTAGCCATCAGATGAAAGGTGAGTAGATCCAACGGTGGATATGAGAGCGCGATAAGATAAGTTGTGCGGGTGGAAGATGGTGGGCAGGGCCAAGGTGGTTTTGATCTGGACCGTCAGATCACAGGAATGGACGATCAGGATTCATCGATGGGGGAGGTAGGTCCCAAAGGAGTTGGGCCTACCGAGTCATATCTAGACCATTAGATTGTAGAAATGAATGGCCAAGATTAAATGATGGGGCACTGAAAGGAATATGAGGCAGGGGTTTCGGGTGGAGATTGGGTAAATGTGAACCGTTGATCTGCAGAGATAAACGATAGATATTTTCCTAAGAGTTTGAACTGCAGGGCTTTATGAAATAATGAAGGGGTTTGGGTTTGATCTGGACTATCATATCTATGAAACAGATGGCCCAGATCTGATCGCAAGCTCGTGAATCGGTGGAGGAGAGAGAAAGGCACAAAGAGAATGGGTTGACGCGATTAAGCGCGGGCCGTTAGATCTTAGATATATCAAAAGTCAGGATGAATCTGTGGGTTTTAATGTTGGAGGGCTACGGCAGAGGGTGATTAAATCTGAGCTGTCAGATCTTTGGGAACGAACGATCGAGATTGGATCGGAGATTGCATAATCGGAGGAGGAAAAGGGATGGCGCTTCACATTTTGAGTGGTGCGATTAAGCGCCAACTGTCAGATCTGGGAGTAAGATCAATGGTGGGGATTTAATCGGAGGGGTTATGGAGGAAGATTATGGGCATGATGTGACTTTAGCGCTGGCCATTGGATTTATAATGATCAACGACGGAGATTGGATCTGGGGTTGAAAAGGAGAAAACTCATCGCATCAGGGATTTTTAGAATAACAAAGGGAAAACGTTAATAGAAACTTCGATTTGCGATTTGAAATTGGGCCTTAGCGTTGGTCATGTCTCCGGGTTTTATGTGGGATAAAGGAGTTGGGGCTAAAGCCAAAGGGGCTTAAAGCCTTAATGCAATAAGACTGTTTTTTAGGATTTTTTAAGGATTTTCAGAGGATTTTGGGGTTTCCATTAAGAGTGAAAAAGGGATTTTAAACCTTATAAAGGGATTTTATAAGGCTTTAAAGGGAAATTCAAAGGAATGAGAGTCAAATGGAAGGGTTTATGGATGAAGTGAAGGAGGAAAATGGAGAAGTGAGAATGAGGGAAAATGAGGCCTCTTGAGCAGTTTTTTCTCTTAGTAGACAATAGATTTTTCAGGTTTATGAGGGAAACAGCAGTGAAGATTAACTAAAAGATTAGTTATCTTCATAAAAAATTCAAGGATGATAGGTTCTCAGAGGGGAATTATCTCTTGGAGTTTGTGAAGAACAAAATTAGCCACTTCTCGGTATAACAGATTTTATCAGTGGCTAACAGATGGTCCTGCAAGGTCAACTTCTGTTTGGAGAACATCATCATCATACAAATCAAAATTAGGAAAATCATTAATGTAAGTAATGTCACCAATCAGACATATTGGATTATCAGCAGATCTTTCTTTATTCTAATCTACAAGGGAAATTTCTAAAAAAATTTACAACAAAGTTCATTAGGTGAATGGGCAAGAGTGTTTGTTTTGTAAAAAGTTTCAGTGGTTGGCTGTTTGTTTATAATTTGATAAATTTCTTCTTCTATCAAAGGGGAAGATGTTTCTATGTTTCTTTGAGTAGAAGTATAGTAGTTATCTATCTCTTGAGAAGACTGAATTTGAGGCTAGATTTCTTCTTGAGCCTCAGCTAAAAGGGATGATGAATCATTATTTGTGATTGCAGGGATATCTTGAGGAATTTCTTTTATTTCTTGATTGATTTCTTCCTCAACTAATTCATATAGGTTCTTGTGATAGTTGTCTTGTGTATGAAATTCATGAATGGCTGCTAAGAGATCCTCAAGATACATATTAATCAAATCCTCATCAATATCTAACACGTATTGTATGATGTTTTGATATTGATCACAACAATTTACAGTCCCTGATAAAAATGAAGGGTTTTCTTTATATTCTTCATAAAATACTTGGTGCATGTATTTTAAAGAAAACAAGCTCTTAGGTTCTAACCATTCATACCAATCCATTTCCTTACCTTCTAATGTTGCCATGAACATTTTCATAAGACAGTCCTCCTGCCATTCAACTTTTAACCTCCATATGTGTATATGAAACTTGATGAGATGTAAGAAGGGGTCATCAAAATTTTCATCTTGAAAAATAGGTAGGCTTTTCATCCAATATATTTGAGGCATTTTGTGTGGGAATCCAGGGATATGATCTCTGTTCATTGGAGCATATCTCCTTTGTATCCTTGGATCCATGTTTGTAAATCAGAAAGGGTCACTGAATCTTTTCAACTAGTCTAGAGTTCTCTACTAGTGGAGTCTTTAGGTCTTTTGAAGGTTGTGGAGTCGCCAGGTGGAATATCTGAACTTTGCTGTCCACAAACATCATGATTGGGTTTTCTCAATGCATTCCTAGGGGATTTTACAAGGACTAGTGAGGTAATAGGCCTACTGGAGGCCAGTGGAGTCACCAGGTGGAAATTTTTAGCTCTTTTCGAGGTAAAATATTCTATGGTCCACCACCAATTTTTAATTATGAAACCAATCTGAGATGTTTTTTGGGGTTTTCTAAGTTTCTATGGTTGTCGAAAGACTAATGAGTCTATAAGAGCTTTCTAGGCAACTATGAACTCAGAGGACCCACCGTGATCGCCAAGATGTTGGGGTCCTGTGATTTGGCTGATTGGCAAACCAAATGACAAGGCAACATATAAACCAAGCTTTAGATCTCTAGGACCTAGAATTCCTAGTCTCAGAGAGGGATCTCTCAATTTTTTGCAAAAATATGACTTGTTTGCTTGTAAAATGTTGGTTTTAGGCTAGTTATGAAGTGCAAGTTTGTTTGTTTGTGTTTGGTTGGTTGGACATGAATAATCTAGGAAACATAGATAGAAAGGGGAAATATCATAACCATTGGGAAATGGAGTCAAGAAGAAGCTATAAAAAGCTCAATCAATGGATATGGGATATCAAAGGGAAAATCTAACTTGGCCAGTGGATCTTGGGTTTGGTAGACAAAATGAAATGGACATTAAGGATTTAGAAGGAGAAGCAGAACTAAGGGAAATTAAGAATCCTTAATTATATGTACTTCTGAACAAAGGGACTTAAAACATCATTTGAACATGAAGAGGCATTCCATAGACAGGGCTAACCATAAATTCTAGAAACCACACTTCAGAAAATAATAATTCCAAGACAAACTTTTCCAATGAAATCTAGGAGTCGAGGAACGCTCTATTTCATCCAAAGATTTCACCTTCAAGGATAAGAAAACATTCAAGATTCACAAATAACTGCATTCATAGAAGAGGGAACTCCTAGACAACTAAGACTGCAATTATAAATACCTTCAAAACAATTATCTCAGCAAGAACAGAGGGTATGATCAAAACAGACCTCTTTGGCAGACTATAAACAATGGTACTTTAAAGGGATACTTCATAAACAGTTTTCAAGGGGCAGCAAGTAAGCAGGGAAAACCATAAATCATTCTTGAGACCAACTGTTTGAAATATTTCTGAAATAAGAAAGCCTAAGGGTTGAAAAGTAGTCAAACTACTTAGTAAAACCTTCAGCAGATGAAAACATAAAGGCAGTGAAGAGTAAACAGGCCTAAGGTGCTTCTAGGAGACATTTCTTAGCCTAAGATTTTTACTCTACTGCAAGCAAAGCATAATGGAACAATATGGAAAACACGAAATAAAAATTAGAATATTAGAATACATCACCAATAGCCATGCTCAGGGATCCAATGATAGAGCCTTCTCATTAACAAAACATGTCAAAACATCATCAATCTTCCAATACTTCAATTTCTTCTTTAATCTTCAGCCAGATTATGTACAACTTCAAAGAGTTTGAATGCCAAAAAACAACCCCTAAAAATGAGTTCCACAGTAGTATTTATACTATGATTGAGGAGGTGGAACTATCCGGGGTTCAAAATTTTATTAATGACATAGTAAATGCACTCCTAGCCTTAAAAACCATGCAAGGCATAAGGCAAGAATGTCTCTCAACTACTTCTATGTGTAATAAATCTATCTTTACTTCCTAAGGATGAAATAGGTGAAAATATTGACTTTGAGGCCTTTTCCTTATCTTTACATTAACTGTTCTGTCAATTTAAAATATCTTCTTTTGTGTAATAACTGCCCAAATGCCTTTGTGTACAGGAAAGATGCTATAGGTGGCAACTAGATCTTTTGGATAAATAACTGCCTCTTGTTGATGTAATCGTGGCCTTTTAGCCTTATTGATTTGTCCTTGCCAACTTATTTAACTTTAATTACTTGTCTTTATGTTGCTTTATCCATTTAACTGTGTTAAGGCTTGATCTGCAAGTTAAGCCTTTGATTTTCTTGCTTTATGCTTAACCTTTATCCCTTGATCTCTAATCTCTGATCCTCACTGTTTGCTATATTGTACAGGTCTTTCGCACGCTGGGGGGTTTCGTTAATTGTTCAATGTTCATGAGGCATTGGTTTAAACATTGAATTTAAAACCCCGATTCTCACATTTCTTCATTGTTCTGGGCTCTGGATTGTCATCCTCATCCCTTTGCCATTGAAATTTGGCTATGAGATGGCCTTATGTATTTGACCTCCATTAAACCTGCACAACAAATAAATAATTAAATAAAACCTGTTCTTTGGGCTAAGAACTGCTAATAGAGGCTTGGCAATGGCGGAGGAGTAGTGCAGAAGGAGGTGGATGCAACGAAGATCATTCCATGGAGGAAACCATGAAAAAAAAGGTTTAAAATTAGTTTATGGCGCAAGAGTAGAAAGGCGGTTTTGCAGAAAACCAGAGGTGGTTTTCACATGGCCAGAAGGTGGTAAGCAGTAATGGGCTGATCGAACGTGATACAGGTTATAGGTCGACACGTGTCCTATCAAAACCACCCATTTCACGTTGATATGGAGCGTTAGATCATTTTGGTGGACCGAGCGTGAAAAAAATATAGACCGTCCGATCTGGGAGATCGACGGCTGAGATCAAACATAAAGGGGAGAAAGGAAGGGAGGAAGAAGGGTGGGACCTGATTGATGACATCAATAGTTTTTTCGGGTAGCAGAAAGTTAGTGGGCAGAGTTGAAAAGAGGGGATCAATGGGAGTCATTGGATCATGAGGATCAATGGTCTAGATCTTCTCGCAGACCCACAAAAAGAACGAAGGGGCGAGAGGATGGCGGAGATGCGAGAGAGCGATGAAGTGCTGGCTGTTGGATCGTGATGATATCAATGGTGGAGATTAACTGCGAGGGGACCAGGGGGTATGGAGGATCTCGTCGGTGGGGTGCCTCTATAGTAAACCTAATCCGTTGATCTGGGAGGAATGGACGGTTGAGATTTAATCGCGAAAATGACTTGGTAGGGGGCATATGGGAGGGAGGATAGTGATGCAAAAAAAAGCTAGCCGTCCAATTTGCGGAAATGGACGACTGAGATTAACTAGGTGGATTGGCCATCGGTGGAAAAAGGAATGCAGGAGTGACCCTTTGTGATTTGCGACAGAGCACGGACCATCTGATCTAGATTAGATCGACGATGAAGATTTACTCAGGAGATCGCATCGGCAGAGGAAATTAAAGGCGAAAGGGAAAGGGTGATGTGCCAATGCGATGGAGCGTGAACCGTTGGATCGGGATAATGATCAACGACGGAGATTAAATTGGGGAATCGACCAGTGGTGGGAGAGGAGACAAGGGAGCGAGGAAACATCGACGTCTGATGATGCGATGGCCGTCGGATCTGAGGAATGGACAGTCCAGATCTCATCGGTGGGTCGGCCATTGGAAGAAAAAGGAAAAGGGAAGTGGAACTTAGAAAATGTGATGTGCCAATCGCCGATGGGCTTAGCGCTCGGTGGAGGTGTGGGTCATATGACAAAAAAAGGGGTTAAGGCTAAGCCGAAAGGCTCTTAGAGCCTTATGCTAAAATGAGTGGAAAATAGGCCAAAAAGTGGGTTTTTAACCTTTTTTTAGGAGTTCCGATAGGGTGTAAAAAGAGGTTTTTTAACCAAATAAAGGTTTTAAATGGTCTAAAAGGGGATCTTGAGGAAATAAAGGATAAATGAGGGGAAAAATGAGGGAAAAATGGGGGAAATGAACATGGGGGAAAATAGGCTAAAACATGCTTCTTTTTGAAACAGAGGGGTGATCTTCTAGAAGGCATAGATGAAGATTTTGGTGAACTGATAGACTTAGGATAATGAAGGTTGTGAGATTTTTAGAACTCACAATGTTTCTGCAATATTTTTTCTAGAAATCTGGGATTGCCAACTTAGTCATATTTATATAAGATCAAAAATTGTTGATGACTAACAGGAGGAGATTGTGCTACTTTGGCCCACTATCTGGAATAGGCCAAGCTCCATATCTCTTAGGAAGCATAACTCTAGTCAGGATTTACTTTCTTCAGTGAGCTGCAACAAGTGGGAGTCTATATCTACAGAGATATAGATTTTTTTGGGAGCCTCTTCTCACGGAGTGTGTCTTTTATCCTCTTGGAAGAGTGCCTCTCCTGATTGTGCTTCAGATCCATATCTTGGAAATAGGCCAAAGTGCTCTCCACTTATTCAGTGCATTCCCTTGAGGAAATCTTGTCCTCTTTGCAGGCAGAGTTGCAGTGTGGGTTTTGCATCAGTTGGAGGACAGATCTCTGGTGAAATGGGTCCTTCCCTTCACCGTGGGGATCCATAGATTGGCCAAACAATCTATGTTCCATTTCAGATCTGATCTGATATGTATCATGTTCTTCGGAAATTTCTGAATTTTACTGTAGATCCATGGTGTAGATCTCAGATCTACTCATTGTTATTCATCTTCTGCTGAGATCCCCAATGGGAATGTACTAAAAATCTATTTTTTCATATAGATCCCATTTAGATCTATAATTTTGTACTCAGATCTGTTATAGATCTGAATTATAATGAAACACTGCTTCATCTTCCTGAATATTACCCTGTCTGGTTTATTTGGCATTTGCTTGTATCATTATGCTGGGTTTTGAGGCCTTTCTTCATGTATAAATCTGTATTTTCTAATATAAAGCCATTGAATCATATTATGAACTTTCCATACTTATTTTCCATCATTATTTCAGTTAAACCCTTTAGAAAATCACGTTGTAGAAGCTTCAGTACATTCTGCATAATTTAAGCCATGGGAAATCAGGGTTTTTAAGCCTAGTTGGGGAAGGAACTGTTTAACATAGTTAGAATTATTTTTTTGAGATGAAATTTAGAGAATAGGTCCCTCATGACCTAATCTATCATATCCAACCATCATCCCACCTTATGTTGATGCAGATATATGAATACTATCATTTTAGGGAAAAAATCACCTCTTTTCCCCACCCTTTTGAGTCCAAAGTGAGTTATAAGCTGTTGAATAATAATTTAATTGAAGGATATATCATTGGAAATCTTTTCTAAGGCATATTTATGCATCTCCAACTCTAGAATACCTTAGGGTATTTTCATTGTTGTAGATATTCCAGATTTGGAACATTATAGTGGTATCAAAGCAAGATCTTTGGCTCAGCCTGTGGCTTCAAGAAAAAGTGATGTAGAACAAGGATAAAGGTCATAATTCTGAAGAAGATGACTTTTAACTCATCATATTCCAGACCCATCAAGAGCCTCTTCAAAGAGGGTAGACAGACAAAGGAAAAAGAAGAAGGAGATGAAACTCCTAGAGGGTTTCAAGGAGAAGAAAGTTGCAGTGAGAACTACAGAAGGTTTCAAGAAGGAGAGGAAGAACCATGCACTTACTACCCTCACAAAGAATATGAATTGTACAGAAAAAACAAGAGCATGGCTCCACCACTTGGAAGAATGACAGAAGAGGAGATCTCTCTGCTACTTTTTCGGACTATGAAGGGTATTGAAGAAGATCTCAAGAAGATTGAAAGGGTGGAGACTTGTACCAGTGTTGGCACAACCTTGGAGGAGCAGCCTTCATGTTTAGTAATGTAGGAAGACTACACAGCTGCAGAAGAAGCTCTTGCTTATACATCCCACCAAGGTATAATAAAAAATCCATCTGTTGTCATTTCAGCACATTGTATGAAGAGATCTACATTTCTGTATGCTGTTGATTTAGAGCAAAAAAGTTGCACTGCGCTGTGCAAGAGCAGTAAGGAAGAAAGGAGGCACCATTCTTCATGGGGTCATTCAAATTGCAGCTTCATCCATGAAGCAATGGAGGAAGAAATGATGAATGGTAGACACCTTGAAGTGAGAAACCTTTTCTCCTTTCTAGATGCCTCTTTCTCAATGAGCACTCCCCAACTCAAAGAGAAAATTCCACCTACAGAAGATCCAGAACCTTAATGGTTTTGGAAGGGCATAAATGAGAAATATTTTCTTAAAGATCTCAAAATGATTGCATTTCAAAATCCCTTGAAATGCAGAAGGTGTAAAACCATGAGGACACAAAGAGGATATGGGGAATAGGGTCAGCCTCATTCCTATCCATTGTAGAAGGTTGAAATACCTAGGAAGGTGATTGGATTGCATAGTGGAAGCATGGTGGGTCTTCTCCACTCATGTATTCAATCATCTCTCATTAAGGAGGTCTCATTATATGAATATTATGGCACCATCCATGGGCAACATATGTCATCACTATCAAAGGATGAGACCCTGAAGATTGCAGAAGGCAAAGAGGAGGGCAAGCTTCACATGGTGAGAAACATTTGTCCCTCTTTATTTCAGAATAATAATGCAAAAAGAAGGCAAATTGATCTATTCAAGCAAAGCAAGGACACATCAGTCCATACATCCTTCCATGATCTATGCCTTGATGTCTCCTTACTTGAAGGAATTCCACGAAGGAGTTCCCATGATGAGCAGAAGAGCAAAGTATTCCCTCAACCTTGTGCATCAATGTCATCTCTTTCTAAGAGGGAAGCCAACACAACATTGGAGACTTTGGGTAAGAAGCATTCTTATGTAAATCACATCTTATTTCATGATTGCATGTATTCTCTTACTTTACATTTGCAGGCCATAACCCCCAAGGGGAGTGTTTTACCTTACATGCTTCATGGCCAACTATGGGCCAAGATTATTTTCAAATATGGCCACTCCCTTGATGGGCTAAGGGAGGTGTTACAACATGATGGGTGCTTCCCTAAGGCACCAAATATACATTCCACTTTCAGCCATGGTGAAATGATAAGGGCAACAAGTAAGTGGAATGCAAACCACTTACCATATCTAGATTTGAAGCCAAAAGGAGATCACCTGCGCTAGTTCCTATTGGGTGAGTTTGGGTACCACCCAAGGTTTTTGAATTTCTTGTCTCATGCCTTGTATTTCAAGAAAATAATGCATAAGAAGAAGGCATGTTTGTTTTGGTTGATGAGGAGAGAGTATGGACACCCCATGATGAATTCCATGTCCATACATCTACTTGTATTCATGATGTATGTACATGTATTTCTATTTAGAATGAATATCATAATCATGTATGTACTTTGGTTTGGGAGAAGATGTAACCTTCTCATGGGATGGCATAACGGAGCATGTTTATATCATGATGTTAATGGTGCTCCAATCTTTATTGTAAACATGAGAGGAGGAAAGGTACAATGGGTGAATATATCCATTGGGAATGCAATCTCCCAAATTCATTTATATTTCAAGAAGAGGATAGGACCTTATATGGCTTCTGCATTATATATTGTGTTTCCTTATGCAAAATTTCATGTATTGGGCTTATGTCATGGGAAGGGATCTCTCACAAGGGAGAACTTGGAGCAAGACATGTGTTTCTTGAATCATGTTCAACCAACAACTATTATCCTCCATTATTTCCAAGCTTTGAAGAAGCTTATGGCAGCAAGAAGGTGGTGGGATGGCCACTTATTGTATCATGATTTGAGGTAGCTAGAGGATGGACAAAGCTGGTCTCAAAGGAAGGAATTGGCTCACCATCCAATGACACTTAGTCCATATTTCTGTTGGAGCACCTATGGTAAAAATGATTTGTTCACTATATGCATAGGAGGTTGGGCAAGAAAGCTCACTAGAATCCATGAAGAGAATCATGAAGGTCCAAGCTCCTATTGGCTTCATGAGAACTACATGTTTGCAGCCCAGGATCAATAGCTCCACATCCATCAACAATGGGAAGAGGGACAACATGAGTTGAGTATAATTATCTCTCATTTCCAGCCTTATAGCCCCTACTCAATGCACATGATGGGGATTAATGATTGTTTCTATGAGCTATCAAGAATGGCTCCTTTTATTTGGATGATAGCATGGAGAGTAAAGGCTCCTAAAGGGGTTGAAGTACCCTATATTTAGAATCTCTCATGCCTTGAGAGGACCAATGGACAGCTTGTAATTCTTCCTTTGTATCTCCCAATTCTTCATGATGACAGCTATATGGTTCATTCCGGGGAGGAGACAATTCCATTGGAGATTTTGCAGCACTCACCTTGTCAGTTGCTTGAGGGAAAGCAACACTTTTGGAGTGGAGGACTGTAATATTCCTAATTAGCCCAAGCTAATAGGAATATTTAATTTTTTTTTATTTTCCATTTATGAATAAATGACTAATGGAGGACATATAAAACTCCTTAGATCAAGTGAATAAATCAATGCTCAATGTAAACAAAGCTATATCTGAGCCATTTACATAAAATCCACTTGCAGGTGTGAAAGGGGTTAAGCTGTGAGACTGGGTCAACCTTGACCAAATCTACAACGCTATCTAGATTCAGTGTATCTCATAAAGGGACATTGCAGTTCTAGAAGGAGGACCTAATGTGAAAGGGGTTAAGTGATTCAAGGTGGTTTAGGGTTTTGCACATCAGCATCTTATAAAATGAAGGAGAAGGCTCAAGAGAAAGGTTTTTGAAGATATTTAGAATTGAGTTTTCTTAGACTAATTCCAATTAGCCAGAGAATAGTGAGGTTTTCCTGTTTAGGAATCCTCCCTCCTTCCTTGAGGATTTCTTGGAGGGGATTGTGCTGCTTTGGCCCACTATCTAGAATTGGCCAAGATCCATCTCTCTTAGGCAACATAAATCCAGTCAGGATTTACTTGCTTCAGTGAGTTGCAACAAGTGGGAGTCTAGATCTGCAGAGATATAGCTTGTTTTGGGAGCCTCTTCTCATGGAGTGTGTCTTTTAACCTCCTGGAAGAGTGCCTCTTTTGATTGTGCTTCAGATCCATATATTGGCATCAGGCCAAAGTGCTCTCCACTTCTTCAGTGTATTCCCTTGAGGAAAATGCGTCCTCTTTGCATGCAGAGTTGCAGTGTGGGTTTTGCATCAGTTGGAGGTTAGATCTCTGGTGAAAGGGCTCCTTCCCTTCACTGTGGGGATCCATAGATTGGCCAACCAATATATGTTCCATTTCAGATATGATCTACTGTGTATCATTTTCTTCAGAAATTTCTAAATTTTACTGCAGATCCATGGTGTAGATCTCAGATCTACTCATTGTTATTCATCTTCTGCTGAGATCCCCAAGGTGAATGTACTAAAAAGATCTTTTTGCGTATATATCCCATTTAGATCTATCATTTTGTACTCATATATATTATAGATCTGAATTATAATGAAACAGTGCTTCAGCTTCCTGAATATTACGATGTCTGGTTTATTTGGCATTTCCTTGTATCACTAAGCTGGGGTTTGAGGCCTTTCTTCATGTATAAATTTGTATTTTCCAATATAAAGCCATTGAATCATATTATGAACTTGCCATACTAATTTTCCATCATTATTTCAGTTAAAATCTTCAGAAAATCACGTTGTAGAAGCTTCCATACATTCTGCATAATTTAAGCCATGGGAAATTAGGGTTTTTAAGCCTAGTTGGGGAAGGAGGAACTGTTTAACATAGCCAGAATTATTTTTTTGAGCTGAAATTTGGAGCATAGGTCCCTCATGACCTAATATATCAGATCCAACTGTAATACCACCTTATTTTTACGTAGATACCTGAATACACTCATTTTAGGGCCGAAATCACCTCTTTTCCCCACCCTTTTGAGTCTAAAGTGACTTATAAGCTGCTGCATAATCATTTAATTGAAGAATATATCATTGGAAATATGTTATAGGTCACATTTCGGCATATAAAACTCTATAATACCTTAGGGTATTCTCATTGTTGTAGAAATTCCATATTTGGAACATTACAGTGGTATCAGAGCAAGATCTTTGGCTCAGCCTGTGGCTTCAAGCCAAAGTGATGTAGAGCAAGGAGAAAGTGATGAAGAAGATGAGTTTTAAATCATCATATTCTAGACCCATTAAGAGCCTCTTCAAAGAGGGTAGACAGACAAAGGAAAAAGAAGAAGGAGACGAAACTCCTAGAGGGTTTCAAGGAGAAGAAAGTTGCAATGAGAACTACAGAAGGTTTCAAGAAGGAGAGGAAGACCCATGCACTTCCTACCCTCACAAAGAAGATTAATTGTACAGAAAAAGAAATAGCATGGCTCCACCACTTGGAAGAATGACAGAAGAGGATATCTCCCTGCTCCTTTTTCAGACTATGAAGGGTATTGAAGAAGATCTCAAGAAGATTGAAAGGGTGGAGACTTGTACCAGCGCTGGCACAAAATTGGATGAGCAGCCTTCATGTTCAGTAATGAAGGAAGACTACCCAGCTACAGAGGAAGCTCTTGCTTCTACATCCCACCAAGGTATAATAAAAAATTCATCTGTTGTCATTTCAACACATTGTATGAAGAGATATACATTTCTGTATGCTACTGACTTAGAGCAACAAAGTTGCACTGCGCTGTGCAAGAGAAGTAAGGAAGAAAGGAAGCACCATTCCTCATGGGGGAATTCAAATTGCAGCTTCATTCATGAAGCAATGGAGGAAGAAATGATGAATGGTAGACATCTTGAATTGAGAAACCTTTTCTCCTTTTTAGATGCCTCTTTCTCAATGAGCACTCCCCAGCTCAAAGAGAAACTTCTACTTGTAGAAGATCCAAAACCTCAATGGTTTTGAAAGGGCATAAATGAGAAGTATTTTATTAAAGATCTCAAAGGTATTTCATTTCAGAAACCCTTTAAATGTAGAAGGTGTAAAACCATGAGGACACAAAGAGGAGATGGGGAAGAGGG
Organism: Pinus albicaulis; assembly: GCA_034641835.2. Classification (NCBI taxonomy): domain Eukaryota; kingdom Viridiplantae; phylum Streptophyta; class Pinopsida; order Pinales; family Pinaceae; genus Pinus; species Pinus albicaulis. The sequence continues at coordinate 16,262 of JAXQQM020060684.1, forward strand.
TCAGCCTCATTCCTATCCATTGCAAAAGGTTGAAACACCTAGGAAGGTGATTGGATGGCACAGTGGAAGCATGGAAGGTATTCTCCACTCATGTATTCAGTAATCTCTCATTAAGGAGGTCTCATTATATGAATATTATGGCACCATCCATGGGCAACATATGTCATCACTATCAAAGGATGAGAGCTTGAAGATTGCAGAAGGAAAAGAGGAGGGCAAGCTTCACATGGTAAGAAACATTTGTCCCTCTTTATTTCAGCATAATAATGCAAAAATAAGGAAAAGAGATATATTCAAGTGAAGAAAGGACACATCAGTCCATACATCCTTCCATGATCTATGCCTTGATGTCTCCTTTCTTGAAGGAATTCCACCAAGGAGTTCCCATGATGATCAGAATAGCAAAGTGTTCCCTCAACCTTGTGCATCAATGTCATCTCTTTCTAAGAGGGAAGCCAACACAACATTGGAGACTTTGGGTTAGAAGCATGCTTATGTAAATCACATCTTATTTCATGATTGCATGTATTCTCTTACTTTACATTTGCGGGCCATAACTCCCAAAGGGAGTGTTTTACCTTACAAGCTTCATGGCCAACTATGGGCCAAGATTATTTTCAAATATGGCTACTCCCTTGATGGACTAAGGGAGGTGTTACAACATGATGGGTGCTTCCCTAAGGCACCAAATATACATTTCACTTTCAGCCATGGTGAAATGATAATGGAAAAAAGTAAGTGGCATGCAAACCACTTACCATATCTAGCTCTGAAGCAGGGAAGAGATCACCTACGCTGGTTCCTATTGGGTGAGTTTGGGTACCACCCAAGGTTTTTGAATTTCTTGTCTCGTGCCTTGTACTTAAAGAAAATAATGCATAAGAAGAAGGCATGTTTTTTTTGGTTGATGAGGAGAGAGTATGGACACCCCATCATGAATTCCATGTCCATACATCTACTTGTATCCATGATGTATGTACATGTATTTCTATTTAGAATGAATATCATAATCATGTATGTACTTTGGGTTAGGAGAAGATGTAACGTTCTCATGGCATGGCATAAGGGAGCATGTTTATATCATGATGTTAATGAGCTCCAATCTTTATTGTAAACATGAGAGGAGGAAAGGTACAATGGGTGAATGTATCCATTGGGAATGCAATCTCCCAAATTCATTTATATTTCAAGAAGAGGATAGGACATTATATGGCTGCTGCATTATATATTGTGTTTCCTTATGCAAAAGGTCATGTATTGGGCTTATGTCATGGGAAGGGATCTCTCACAAGGGAGAACTTGGAGCAAGACATGTGTTGCTTGAATCATGTTCAACCAACACCTATTATCCTCCATTATTTCCAAGCTTTGAAGAAGCTTATGGCAGCAAGAAGGTGGTGGGATAACCACTTATTGTATCATGATTTGAGGTAGCTAGAGGATGGACAAATCTGGTCTCAAAGGAGGGACTTGGGTCACCATCCAATGACACTTAGGCCATATTGCTGTTGGAGCACCTATGGTAAAAATGATTTGTTCACTATATGCATTGGAGGTTGGGCAAGAAGGCTCACTAGAATCAATGAAGAGAATCATGAAGGTCAAAGCTCCTCTTGGCTTCATGAGAACCACATTTTTGTAGCCCAGGATCAACAGCTCCACATCCATCAAAAATGGGAAGAGGGACAACGTGAGTTGAGTATATTTATCTCTCATTTCCAGCCTTATAGCCCCTACTCAATGCACATGATGGGGATTAATGATTGTTTCTATGAGCTATCAAGAATGGCTCCTTTTATTTGGATGATAGCATGGAGAGTAAAGGCTCCTAAAGGGGTTGAAGTACCCTATATTTACATTCTCTCATTCCTTGAGAAGACCAATGGGCAGCTTGTAATTCTTCCTTTGTATCTCCCAATTCTTCATGATGACAGCTATACGGTTCATTCCGGGGAAGAGACAATTCCATTGGAGATTTTGCAGCACTCACCTTGTTAGTTGCTTGAGGGAAAGAAACACTTTTGGAGGGGAGGACTGTAATATTCCTAATTAGCCCGAGCTAATAGGAATATTCAAATTTTGTTTTATTTTCCATTTATGAATAACTGACTAATGGAGGACATGTAAAACTCTTTAGATCAGGTGAATAAATCAATGCTCGATGTAAACAAAGCTATATCTGAGCCATTTACATAAAATCCACTTGCAGGCGTGAAAGGGGTTAAGCTGTGAGACTGGGGCAACCTTGACCAAATATACAGTGCTATCTAGATTCAATGTATCTCATAAAGGGACAACGCAGTTCTAGAAGGAGGACCTCATGTGAAAGGGGTTAAGTGATTCAAGGTGGTTTAGGGTTTTTCACATCCTCATCTTATAAAAGGAAGGAGAAGGCTCAAGAGAAAGGTTGTTGAAAATATTTAGAATTGTGTCTGCTTAGACTAATTCCAATTCTCTGGGCTATTTAGCTAGAGAATAGTGAGGGTTTCCTGTTTAGGAATCCTCCCTCATTCCTTGAGGATTTATTGGAGGAGATTGTGATGCTTTGGCCCACTATCTGGCATTGTCCAAGCTCCATCTCTCTTAGGCAGCGTAAATCCAGTCAGGATTTACTTGGTTCAATGAGCTGCAGTAAGTGGGAGTCTAGATCTGCAGAGATCTAGCTTGTTTTGGGAGCCTCTTCTCACGGAGTGTGTCTTTTAACGTCCTGGAAGAGTGCCCATCCTAATTGTGCTTCAGATCCATATCTTGGCATCAATCCAAAGTGCTCTCCACTTCTTTAGAGCAGTCCCTTGAGGAAACTGTCTCCTCTTTGCAGGCAGAGTTGCAGTGTAGGTTTTGCATCAGTTGGAGGACAGATCTCTGGTGAAAGGGGTCCTTCCCTTCACTGTGGGGATCCATAGATTGGCCAACCAATCTATGTTCCATTTCAGATCTGATCTGCTGTGGATCATGTTCTTCAAAAATTTCTGAATTTTACTGCAGATCCATGGTGTAGATCTCAGATCTACTCATTGTTATTCATCTTCTGCTGAGATCCCCAAGGGGAATGTACTAAAAAGCTATTTTTGCATATAGATCCCATTTATATCTATAATTTTGTACTCATATCTGTTCTATATCTGAATTATAATGAAACTCTACTTCAGCTTCCTGAATATTACATTGTCTATTTTATTTGGCATTTCCTTGTATCATTATGTTGGGTTTTGAGGCCTTTCTTCATGTATAAATCTGTATTTTATAATATAAAGCCATTGAATCATATTATAAACTTTCCATACTGATTTTACATCATTATTTCAGTTAAACCCTTCATAAAATCACACTGTAGAAGCTTCAGTACATTCTGCATAATTTAAGCCATGGGAAATCAAGGTTTTTAAGCCTAGTTGGGGAAGGAGGAACTGTTTAACATAGCTAGAATTATTTGTTTGAGATGAAATTTGAGCATAGGTCCCTCATAACCTAAGATATCAAATCCAACCATCATCCCACCTTATTTTTACATAGATACTTGAATACACTAATTTTAGGGCCAAAATCACCTCTTTTCCCCACCCTTTTGAGTCCAAAGTGAGTTATAAGATGCTGCATAATCATTTAATTGAAGGATCTATCATTGGAAATCTTTTATAAGGCATATTTATGCATCTCCAACTTTGGAATACCTTAGGGTATTCTCATTGTTGTAGAAATTCCAGATTTTGGGATATTACAATGGTATCAGAGCAAGATCTTTGGCTTAGCTTGTGGCTTCAAGCCAAAGTGCTGTACAGCAAGAAGCAAGGTCAGACTACTGAAGAATATTATTTTCACCTCATCATATTCTAGATCCATGAAGAGCCTCTTCGAAGAGGGTAGACAGACAAAGGAGAAAGCAAAAGAAAATGAAACTCTTAGAGGGTTTCAAGGAGAAGAAAGTTGCAGTGAGACCTACAAAAGTTTTCAAGAACGAGAGGAAGACCCATGAAGTTCCTACCCTCACAAAGAAGATGAATTGTACAGAAAAAACAAGAGCATGGCTCCACCACTTGAAAGAACGATAGAAGAGGAGATCTCCTTGCTCCTTTTCCAGACCATGAAGGGTAATGAAGAAGATCTCAAGGAGATTGAAAGGGTGGAGACTTGTACCAGCGCTGGCACAACCTTGGAGGAGCAGCGTTCAGTAATGGAGGAAGAATACATAGTTATAGAAGAATCTCTTGCTTCTACATCACACCAAGGTGTGATAAAAAATTCATTTGTTGTCATTTCAGCACATTGTATGAAGAGATCTACATTTCTATATGCTGCTGATTTAGGGCAACAAAGTTGCACTGCGCTGTGCAAGAGTAGTAAGGAAGAAAGGAGGCACCATTCCTCAAGGGGGCATTCAAATTGCAGCTTCATTCGTGAAGCAATGGAGGAATAAATGGTGAATGGTAGACATCTTTAAGTGAACAACCTTTTCTCCTTTCTAGATGCCTCTTTCTCAATGAGCACTCCCCAGCTCAAAGAGAAAATTCTACCTGCAGAAGATCCAGAACCTCAATGGTTTTGGAAGGGCATAAATGAGAAGTATTTTCTTAAATATCTCAAAGGGATTGCATTTCAAAATCCCTTGAAATGCAGAAGGTGTAAAACCATGAGGACACAAAGAGGAGATGGGGAAGAGGGTCAGCCTCATTCCTATCCATTGCAGAAGGTTGAAACACCTAGGAAGGTGATTGGATTGTGTAGTAGAAGCATGGAGGGTCTTCTCCACTCATGTATTCATTCATATCTCATTAGGGAGGTCTCATTATATGAAGATTATTGCACCATCCATGGGCAGCATGTGTCATCACTATCAAAGGATGAGACCCTAAAGATTGCAAAAGGAAAGAGGAGGGCAAGCTTCACATGGTAATAAACATTTGTCCCTCTTTATTTCAGCATAATAATGCAAAAAGAAGGCAAAGTGATCTATTCAAGAAAAGCAAGGACACATCAGTCCATACATCCTTCCATGATCTATGCCTTGATGTCTCCTTACTTGAAGGAATTCCACCAACGATTTCCCATGATGAGCAGAAAAGCAAAGTGTTCCCTCAACCTTGTGCATCAATGTCATCTCTTTCTAAGAGGGAAGCCAACACAACATTGGAGACTTTGGGTAAGAAGCATGCTTATGTAAATCACATCTTATTTCATGATTGCATGTATTCTCTTACTTTACATTTGTAGGCCATAACTCCCAAGGGGAGTGTTTTACCTTACAAGCTTCATGGCCAACTATGGGCCAAGATTATTTTCAAATATGGCCACTTCCTTGATGGGCTAAGGGAGGTGTTACAACATGATGGGTGCTTCCCTAAGGCACCAAATATACATTTCACTTTCAGCCATGGTGAAATGATAAGGGAAGCAAGTAAGTGGCATGCAAATCACTTAGCATATCTAGATCTGACGCAAGGAAGAGATCACCTGCGCTAGTTCCTATTGGGTGAGTTTGGGTACCACCCAAGGTTTTTGAATTTCTTGTCTCATGCCTTTTATTTCAAGAAATGAATGCATAAGAAGAAGGCATGTTTGTTTTGGTTGATGAGGAGAGAGTATGGACACCCATGATGAATTCCATGTCCATACATCTACTTGTATCCATGATGTATGTACATGTATTTATATTTAGAATGAATATTATAATCATGTATGTACTTTGGGTTGGGAGAAGATGTAACCTTCTCATGGGATGGCATAAGGGAGCATGTTTATATCATGATGTTAATGATGCTCCAATATTTATTGTAAATATGAGAGGAGGAAAGGTACAATGGGTGAATGTATCCATTGGGAATGCAATCTCCGAAATTCATTTATATTTCAAGAAGAGGATAGGACCTTATATGGCTACTGCATTATATATTGTGTTTTCTTATGCAAAAGGTCACGTATTGGGCTTATGTCATGGGAAGGGATCTCTCAGAAGGGAGAACTTGGAGAAATACATGTGTTTCTTGAATCATGTTCAACCAACACCTATTATCCTCCATTATTTCCAAGCTTTGAAGAAGCTTATGGCAACAACAAGGTGGTGGGATGGCCACTTATTGTATCATGATTTGAGGCAGCTAGAGGATGGACAAAGCTGGTCTCAAAGGAGGGACTCGGGTCACCATCCAATGACACTTAGTCCATATTTATGTTGGAGCACCTATGGTAAAAATGATTTGTTCACTATATGCATAGGAGGTTGGGCAAGAAGGCTCACTAGAATCCATGAAGAGAATCATGAAGGTCCAAGCTCCTCTTGGATTCATGAGAACTACAATTTTGCAGCCCAGAATCAACAACTCCACATCCATCAACAATGGGAAGAGGGACAGTGTGAGTTGAGTATATTTATCTGTCATTTCCAGTCTTATAGCCCCTACTCAATGCACATGATGGGGATTAATGATTGTTTATATGAGCTATCAAGAATGGCTCCTTTCATTTGGATGATAGAATGGAGAGTAAAGGCTCTTAAAGGGGTTGAAGTACCCTATATTTACAATCTCTCATGCCTTGAGAAGACCAATGGACAGCTTGTAATTCTTCCTTTGTATCTCCCAATTCTTCATGATGACAACTATATGGTTCCTTCCGGGGAGGAGAAAATTCCATTGGAGAATTTGCAGGACTCACCTTGCAGTTGCTTGAGGACAATCAACAATTTTGGAGGGGAGGATTGTAATATTCCTAATTAGCCCAAGCTAATAGGAATATTTCATTTTGTTTCCTTTTTATTATTTGATGAATAAAATGTAAAGGAGGACATGAAAAACTCAAATCAAAGAATAAATACAGGCCCAATGTGAAAAGGGATAAATCTGGGCCTTTGTAATAAAATCCACTTGCAGGTGTGAAAGGGGTTAAGCTGTAAGACTGGTTCAACCTTGAGCAAAACTACAGTGTTGTCTAGATTTAGTGTATCTCATAAAGGGACAACACAGTTCTAGAAGGAGGACCTCATGTGAAAGGGGTTAAGAGATTCAAGGTGGTTTAGGGTTTTGCACATCCTCATCTTATAAAAGGAAGGAGAAGGCTCAAGAGAAGGGTTGTTGAAGATATTCAGGATTGAGTCTGCTTAGACCAATTCCAATTCTCTAGGCTGTTTAGCCTGAGAATTGTGCTGCATAGCACAAGAGGGTTTCTTGTTTAGGGATCCACTCTCTCCTTCTGTTGAGTAGCTCTTGGAGGAGGTTGTTTTGCTTTGTCCACTATCAGGCTTTGAGGCCAAGCTCCATATCTCTTAAGCAACATAAATCTAGTCAGGATTTACTTGCTTGAGTGAGCTAGAGCAAGTGGGATTCTAGATCTGCAGAGATCTAGCTTGTTTCGGGAGCCTCTTCTCACGGAGTGTGTCTTTTAACCTCTTGCAAGAGTGCCTCTCCTAATTGTGCTTCAGATCCATATCTTGGCATCAGGCCAAAGTGTTCTCCACTTCCTCAGTGCAGTCCCTTGAGGAAACTGTGTCCTTTTTGGAGGCAGAGTTGTAGTGTGGGTTTTGCATTAGTTTGGAGGACAAATCTCTGGTGAAAGGGGTCCTTCCCTTCACTATAGTGATCCATAGATTGGCCAAAAAATCTATGTTCCATTTCAGATCTGATCTAATGCGTTTCATGCTCTTCAGAAATTTCTGAAGTTTACTGCAGATCCATGGTGTAGATCTCAGATCTACTCATTGTTATTCATCTTCTGCTGAGATCCCCAAAGGGAATGTATTAAAAAGATATTTTTGCATACATATCCCATTCAGATCTATCATTTTGTACTCAGATATGTTCTAGATATGAAATATAATGAAGCAATGCTTCATCTTCCTGAATATTACCCTGTCTGGTTTATTTGGCATTTCCTTGTATCATTATGCTGGGTTTTGAGGCCTTTCTTAATGCATAAATCTATATTTTCTAATATAAATCCATTGAATCATATTATAAGCTTTCCATACTAATGTTCCATCATTATTTCAATTAAAACCTTCAGAAAATCATGCTGTAGAAGCTTTAGTACATTCTGCATAATTTAAGCCATGGGAAATCAGGGTTTTTAAGCCTAGTTTGGGAAGGAGGAACTGTTTAACATAGCTAGAATTAATTTTTTGAGCTGAAATTCGGAGAATAGGTTCCTCATGACCTAATATATCAGACCAAACCGTCATCAAACCTTAGTTTTACGCAGATACCTAAATACACTCATTTTAGGGCCAAAATAACCTCTTTTCCCCACCCTTTTGAGTCCAAAGTGAGTTAAGGATCTATCATTGGAAATATTTTATAAGGCATATTTCTGCATCTCAAACTTTGGAATACCTTAGCGTATTCTCATTGTTGTAGAAATTCCAGATTTGTGATATTACAGTGGTATCAGAGCAAGATCTTTGGCTCAGCATGTGGCTTCAAGCCAAAGTGTTGTACAACAAGGAGCAAATTCAGAATGCTGAAGAAGATGATTTTTACCTCATCATATCCCAGATCCATGAATATCCTCTTCGAAGAGGGTAGACAGAAAAAGGAGAAAGAAGAAGAAAATGAAACTCCTAGAAGGTTTCAAGGAGAAGAAAGTTGCATTGAGACCTACAAAAGGTTTCAAGAAGGAGAGGAAGACCCATGCATTTCCTACCCTCACAAAGAATATGAATTGTACAGAAAAAACAAGAGCATGGCTCCACCACTTGAAAGAACGACAGAAGAGGAGATCTCCCTGCTCCTTTTCCAGACCATGAAGGGTATTGAAGAAGATCTCAAGGAGATTGAAAGGGTGGAGACTTGTACCAACGCTGGCACAACCTTGGAGGAGCAGCCATTAGTAATGGAGGAAGACTACATAGTTGCAGAAGAAGCTCTTGCTTCTACATCCCACCAAGGTGTGATAAAAAATTCATCTGTTGTCATTTTAGCACATTGTATGAAGAGATCTACATTTCTGTATTCTGCTGATTTAGGGCAACAAAGTTGCACTGCGCTGTGCAAGAGCAGTAAGGAAGAAAGGAGACACCATTCCTCATGGGGGAATTCAAATTGCAACTTCATTAGAGAAGCAATGGAGGAATAAATGATGAATGGTAGACATCTTTAAGTGAGAAACCTTTTCTCCTTTCTAGATGCCTCTTTCTCAATGAGCACTCCCCAGTTCAAAGAGAAAATTCTACCTGTAGAAGATCCAGAACCTCAATGGTTTTGGAAGGGCATAAACGAGAAGTATTTTCTTAAATATCTCAAAGGGATTAAATTTCAAAATCCCTTGAAATTCAGAAGGTGTAAAACCATGAGTACAAAAAGAAGAGATGGGGAAGAGGGTCAACCTCATTCCTATCCATTGCAGAAGGTTGAAACACCTAGGAAGGTGATTGGATTGCGTAGTGGAAGCATGGAGGGTATTCTCCACTCATGTATTCAGTCATCTCTCATTAAATAGGTCTCATTATATGAATATTATGACACCATCCATGGGTAGCATGTGTCATCACTATCAAAGGATGAGACCCTGAAGATTGCAAAAGGAAAAGAGGAGGGCAAGCTTCACATGGTAAGAAAAATTTGTCCCTCTTTATTTCAGCATAATAATGCAAAAAGAAGGAAAAGTGATCTATTCAAGCAAAGCAAGGACACATCAGTCCACACATCCTTCCATGATCTATGCCTTGATGTCTCCTTACTTGAAGGAATTCCACCAACAAGTTCCCATGATGAGCAGAAGAGCAAAGTGTTCCCTCAACCTTGTGCATCAATGTCATCTCTTTCTAAGAGGGAAGCCAACACAACAATGGAGACTTTGGGTAAGAAGCATGCTTATGTAAATCACATCTTATTTCATGATTTCATGTATTCTCTTACTTTACATTTGTAGGCCATAACTCCCAAGGGGAGTGTTTTACCTTACAAGCTTCATGGCCAACTATGGGCCAAGATTATTTTCAAATATGGCCACTTCCTTGATGGGCTAAGGGAGGTGTTACAACATGATGGGTGCTTCCCTAAGGCACCAAATATACATTTCACTTTCAGCCATGGTGAAATGATAAGGGAATCATGAAGGTCCAAGCTCCTCTTGGCTTCATGAGAACTACATTTTTGCAGCCCAGAATCAACAAATCCACATCCATCAACAATGGGAAGAGGGACAATGTGAGTTGAGTATATTTATCTCTCATTTCCAGTATTATAGCCCCTACTAAATGCACATGATGGGGATTAATGATTGTTTATATGAGCTATCAAGAATGGCTCCTTTTATTTGGATGATAGAATGGAGAGTAAAGGCTCTTAAATGGGTTGAAGTACCCTATATTTACAATCTCTCATGCCTTGAGAAGACTAATGGACAGTGTTGTCTTTCCTAGAGACAGCCTTGAGTTGTGAAAGACCAGTGCCTAGGACATCTTTATATAGCAAGGAGCGTGTGATATAACAGGGGGAGTTATCAAAAAAAGGCTCTCATGCTATCTCCTAAAAACAAGAAACATTAATTTGAATGGGACCAAATCTTCAGAAACTTGACACAGGGAAAGGAAAACTGCAGAGGCAATTTGTGAGGAACTCTAACACGAATGTATCAGAAAATTCAGAGGCAGCTTACTGTAAAGAGGGCCGATTCAAAAATATGTCATAGAAATAGATAATCAGAAGGTGTTTACTACGTAAGCAAGATGTAAGATGATACTAACTGTCATTGAGATGAATATCCAGATACAAAATATCACCATGTAATGGGCTTACCAATTTAAGAATCCATACATGACAATAGCGTTTTAAAAATAACCTACCAAAGAAGCTAATATAGCAGAAATATGGTTGAAGTGAAAGGTGAAACAATATATCATGCCTGAGCCATATTTAAAGTGCTTGACTGATTCAAGCACGGGTATAAAATAGGATAAATCCATACCAAAAACCAGTGAGCCACTCGCATTCCAGAAAAATGATACAAGAAAGGCGGATGAAATGAAATTAACAATTAAATTAACACATATAAGAGAAAGTTACACACTGTGAGACACCAAAGACCAGAATCCTCTTTAAAGACGAAACTCCTCCTCACTGAAACCCAACGGGCTCTGTACATTCATATAAGAGTTTTTACAAAATGCATACAAAAATTCTCTCACCGCATAATTTTCTGATAAAATCTGGAACCCTTGATAATCTGCTCTTGGGGAGTTTTATAGAAGAAAAAGAAAACTTAGTAAAGGAAATGGATGATGAACATTTAATTTGCCTCATTAAGACAGGATGGCAGAAATGTGCACGCCCATACTGCTTGATGACTCTGTAGTGCTGTATGTACTCTATGGCCTGCTTTCTGAAATAAATGCACTGGGTGGAAGTCTCTTCAAGAACACGGTAGAGAAATAAAAACCACATGGGCAGTCCGTCCTTCCCTGGAAAGAAAATTTTTTCTGAAATGAAACCTTGAGGGTATTATTTTCTATGCATGGACCCTCTGAGTGATCTACGGGGTCTACAATCTGGCATTCTACCTTCAAACGGTTAGGTTAAGGCTAAAAAATCTTCAATTATACGCCTTTAACTCTCTGCCTGCAATATTAATGTCTCTAATCGCGAAATCTGCGCTTTGAATGACTCTGGAGGGTTTGATAGAGTTTAACCCTGCTTCTTTAATGGCGGTCATGTCGTAACAGCTTCCCAGACCCTTTCTCCATAATTATAGCCTCTGAAAAATGGTCCTTTCCAATGTTCTCTGTTACTGTAATTGAGACTGTGAATCATGGCGGTTTACCGCCGCTCGTACCCTACAAAACACGCAAAATAGTCAAGAAAACAAATGCATGGGAAGGTGGATGCAGTGGGGATAGCGAGGATGACAACGCAACATGGTGAAATGGCGGAAAAATGGCCTAGTAAAGGTTGGAGGGATGCAGAAAATTTGAACGCAAATGATGGAAATTTGACCTTCGAATGGAAATAAATGAGGGGCGGAAGAAAATGTGACAAAAATCGTGGACGGATAATGGGGCGGAAGGCATGTGTTGATGGTCGGCAAGTAAGTAATCTGGACCATCCGATCTCAGGAGGAGATCGACGGCTGAAAATGCAGCGGACGGTGACGGATGGTGGGTCAGGGGTACGGATGCCTTGGGTTATCCCCTGTGCAACTTCATGGAGCGATCACCATTGGATGGGTAGCTCTGGATCGGACGGTGCACGTACATATCGTGCCAGGTTTTCTGTCGAACAATAACACATGATGGGTGGGAAGTTTTCAAACAGTTTTGGTGCCATGTGTCAGATGGTGAGTGGAATCGCTTCGAAATGGAAAATACTGCCCGCCCTCCAAAGGCGGTGCGATGGAAACCGACGGATTTTGAATAGTGTGCAGTTGCAGGGACCACAAGGGCGGGTGAGCTCCTGACCATTGATTTGAAGGTATATCGGATGGTGGATAGGTTGGGCCATAGGTGCGACACTGATCTATGAAGGCCATCTGATCTGTACAGATCGATGGATAATACTGCGCCCGATATCCCCTGCGATAAGCGCTCTCCGAGCTAACGCTTGATCTAGTGCCCAGGTCACGTGGAGAAAAGGATTGAGGGGCTGGGGCCGAAAGGTGCTAGACCTTAATTATGTTAAAATGTGTGATTTCGACCCTTTTTATGCAATTTTGAGTTTAGAGGAGGGAAACGATAGGCAGAAAAAGGATTTTTTAGGCCAAACATAGGGGGTTTAAAGGGGATTTCTTGTCAGAATTTAATAGGGGGCTGACATGATCAAAATTGGCTCCACCTGGGGATGGAACGTTCATCCCTGGGTGTGTCTAGAACTTCGCAGACCACCGGTTAATCTTCTATGCGGACATTGTTTTTCAGCACTTCTACTTTTCTTTTCATAATTCATCACAACACCCACATTATTCAAACAAAGATGAAAACATAAATCTAATGTACAGTATGATACACCAGGTTGTCTATGCTTGAATCAGAATTGGAAGTAGGGTTTAAGGAACTGACCATTTACAGGAGCGTCAAGCAAGTCTCCCTATAAATTTTCCAACCTGAAAGTGTTGTTGCCCCCTTGTTCCACGATTTTAAAAGGGCCGAACCAGAGTGGGTCGAATTTACCATGTTTCCCTTTTTCAGCTCTTCGGACATCCCATATGAGCACTAAATCCCCAATTTGCAACTTCCTATACTTGGCATGCTGATCAAAAAGGTACTTCATCTTCTCTTGATATTCAGTTAGCCTTTAACTTACCTGGTTACGTGTTTCCTCTAACTCCACCAACTGATTTATTCTCCTGGTCACATCATCGGGCTCTTCTTGACTTTCTTGCATGAATCGGGCTACTGGCAAGGCTAACTGTATAGGGAATACTGTTGCCCTGCCATATAATAATTCATATGGGAACTTCCCAGTTGCTCTCTTGCAGGTAATTCTATTGGCCCATAGAGCGAATTTCAACTAGGAATCCCAATTTTTCTGATTTTTGTTGATAGCCTTCTTCAGCGCCCTCACCAGGGTTTTATTTGAAGACTCTACCAAGCCATTTCCTTGTGGGTAATAGGCTATAGAGTGACTTAGTGTAATGTTATACTGTTAGCATAAGCTCACAAACTTTGCAGACTTGAAGGCCTGGGCGTTATCAGCTACTATTTTGGTAGGGCAGCCAAACTTGGATATGATGTTTTCTTCCATGAAATTTATTATCACAGCATCTATTGCGTTCCTCGCAGGTATGGATTCCACCCATTTCGTGAAATTATCAGTGGCAGTTAATATCCACTTATGCTGACCACTCGATGGAGGATGTATTTCACCTATAAAGTCAATTCCCCATTGCCGGAATGGTTCGTCCACATGAACGGGAATCATGGGCAGAGGTGCCAACTTCTGTCTTTCAGCAAATTTATGACATTTATCACAAGCTCTAACCTGGGCAAAAACATCTCCAAAGAGATTGGGCCAATAGAAACTAGCCTTTAGGATTTTGTGAGCAGTGGCCCTCCAGCTATCATGACCCCCACATATTCCTTCATGAAATTCGGCCATTATACTCTCTACCTCATCCTCTGTGAGACACAAGAGTAGAATGCCTGAGGAATCCCGCCAGTATAGCCGGCCATTGGCGACTATGTACTTCTGTGATCTCAACCTTAGTGTTCTGTATTTAGCTTTATCACAGCTTGGAGGGCAGCTGAGTGTGAGGAGATATTCTACTATCTATTTGTACCATTGACTGGTGAGGTACTTTATATGCGTTTCTGGAGTAGTTATCTCTACTCCCTGTCGCTCTTCTTTCTCCTCAGATTCCTCACTTGCTATTATGGACAAATTTATACCCAGAGCCTGATAGTTTGATTCAGATAAGATTTTGGCTAGCCCTTGTCCTTTTATCAGTTTGGTAGGGCGGATGTCTAGCTCATACTCCTGTATTTTGGCAATCCACTTCCCCCTTTTTCCTTCACTATCCCCTTGGATAACAGCTGATGTAGGCACAAATGCAGTGATATGGGATTGCAAGACATACATGCGGAATTATTTAAGGGATTTTACCAAGGCGTATGCTTGCTTTTCTAATATGTTATATTTCAGTTCTGCATCATGGAGCACCTGACTAAAGAAGCCGATGGGCTGCTCGTACCATTCTTCATTTTTCTGCAATAAAACTCCTGCTACTGTATGAGGTGATGCAAAAGAAAAGATCATGAAAGGTTTGGCATAATCTGGTCTAGCTAACACTGGGGCTTCTGCAAAATCATTTTTTATTCTGGTAAAGGCCTCTCGTGATTCCTGTGACCACTTAACCTCATTATTTTTTTTCAGCATGTCAGTTATATGTCTAACTATTTTAGCATAGTTAGGAATAAACCTTCTCAGAAAATTAATGCGCCCTAGGAACACCTGCACCTTCTTCTTATTTCTGGGAAGAGAAATACCATTTATAACCTCCACCCTCTTAGGGTCTATTTTTACCCCATCTTTATTCACAATATGTCACAAAAGCTTGCCTTCTTCTAATGCAAGTAAAGACTTTTGTGGATTGAGAGAAAGACCATGCCTTCTGCATTTCTCAAAATTTCTACGCAAATGCTCAATGTGTTCAGTATCATCCTTCAAAAATACACTGATATCATCGAGGTAGACTACTAAAAACTTATCTTTCCCCCCAACAAAAGCAATGTCCATGGCCCTTTGGAAAGTGGCCCCTGCGTTAATCAACCCAAAAGGCATCCTGGCATACATAAACATACCCCATGGCGTGGTGAAAGCAGTCTTATTCTGATATTTTGAAAGTACAACCACCTGATTATAACCAAAGAATCCATCCATCATTGACATCTGAGAGGCTCCCACCAATTTCTGCAGGATGTGATCCATCTTGGGCAGTGGGTAATTATCCTTTAAGGATGCTCTATTTAAATTTCGGAAATCAACACATAGCCTTATTTCTCCATTCTTCTTTCGAACAGGGACTAGGTTTGCCACCCATTCAGAGTACCTCAATGGAACAAAATTATTGGCCTTTAACAACTTATTAATTTCTTTCTCAATAGAGGGAAGCAGTAGGGGATTTATCTGTCTGAGCTTCTGCTTATGAGGTTTTGCATCTCCCTTTAGTGGAATTTTATGTTGCATGATACTAATATCAAAAGTTTTTAGGTCCTGATAAGACCATGCAAACACATCTTTGTAAGACTGAAATAATTTCTGGTATAGCTTTTTATATTCTTCTGGGACCTTCTTGGATAGTTTTACAATTTTGGGGTCAGCATCAGTACCAAGATTCAGGTCTTCTACCTGATTTTCTTCTACCACTTTGCTTGGCTGCAATGGGACATCGTTCTCATCAAATAATATTTCTAGAGGTACCAGCCCTATAGGTATAATGTTTCCCTTCAATTGCAACACTTTATTAGCTGCCATTTTCTCCTCCGAATTGCTTTCTGAAGTGTCTCCAGCCTCTTCTTCTTCACCAGCATCAATCTCCATATTTGAGAATTCCCCTACTATTTCCAGGAATCTATTCACCTATTCTTCATCCTCAAATACCTGCCAGTGCTTGATGTTATCTGGGATTGATGGTCGATAACGTACCTCAATTTCATACCTTAAGAGAGGGTTCTGAGGTGGATGGAATGTACTAGCAGCCACAGCAAGGGAATCGACCATCCTATTCTGTTCCCAGGGCATGAACTGGATATTAAATGCCAAGAAAAAATTCTCTACCATGTCCCAAACTTCATTCCTATAAGCCCTCATCCGAGGATGTTTGGTTTGACACTGATTCATGACTTGTCTAACCACTAGTTCTGAATCTCCCAAAACTTTTAAACTTTGTATATTCATGCTCCTGGCTGTATGTAACCCTAACATAAGTGCTTCATATTCGGCAACATTATTAGTGGCTTCATATTCTAGCTTGAAAGACAATGGGACCCATTTGCCTGTAGGAGAAATCAATAGTATTCCAGCTCCATTACCTTCTCTTCAATTTGCGCCGTCAAAATGAAGTGTCCAGATTCTTGCTTCATGGCTCTCTAAGGGCTGCTCAGTCTTGATCTGGCAGAAGGATGGTTCATGAGCATAATCTTGGTCTTCCTCCAGCATTAAACATGAGAAATCACCTTCTTTACTGTAGACTGGTGAATTAACCGAGTTATCGGCCTTAATAACCATCTTGAAAAATCTAGTTTCTCTGTACAACCTCCTGTCCTGGCCACCAAAAACTGGGATAGTGGCATATGTTAAGTCCAACTTGATTGACCCACCAATTTTTGTCCCCCAGGACCTTGACATCAACATGCCAAAGCGAGCTGGGATGTCAGCCACCACGATGTCCATTACCACACTTTTTTCTGGGATTTGGGCAAATTGACCACCAAATCCTTGATCATCCCCAGGAATTTAACTCTTTTGGAACCAAATGAATAGAGGTCCTTGTATGGATGAGTGATTTGTAATCCTAGTTGTTCCATGACTGACAGAGGCAGAAGATTATGGGAAGCACCAGAATCTAGCATACAGTTATGTAATAACAGGTCATGGGTCACTAGAGACACATAGAAGGGAGGAGCAGAAGCATCTAATTCCTCAACATGTGGGCCAAATACAACCATGGGTATTTCTTCTTGAAGGTTAAGACTATCCGGGATAAGTGCTGCTTCTGGAGGGATCATGAAAGAGGTGACTTGGGATTGATATGCAGGTTGCTTCAACAGTTCAGTCAAGGGAACTAGAATTTTGACCTTCTTAAGTTCCTTTTGCAGACTGAAAGCAGGAGAGGACTTCTCTATTACAAACTCTTTTGACTCTTTATTTTCAGCTGAGGGTTTGACTTCTTTTGACACAGACTTGGAATTAGGGGGAAAGACTACTTTTGACGAGGAAGGAATTTTATCATTAGACTGCAAAGGTTTGTTTAGAGGCCCCTTACCTTTGTCTGTGACTTTCTGCATTGTTGACTCCCTTTGAGCAGGTGCTTCCTTCTGGGGTGGCTCTTCTTCTTGATCTTGAGTACGAGTCCTCTTCCTAGAAGATCTGAGATCATATCTCCTATTAAACTATGCTTGCATTAAATCAACAAATTGCTTTCAATAGTGATCAATCTCTGAGTCTTCCGTGTCTCTAGCCTTCTCTTCTTCTTGCAATGAGAACTCGGTTCCATCACTATTCGAGAAAGAAAGATTTGCATCCTCCAGTTCATAGGCAGTGTCTTCAGTAGGATCATCCACTTGACCTTCCAAGTACAATGGGTGTGGTACCTGATCTTGTTGTTCCTTTAGTTCCCTTTGCAATATTTGCAGGGGTGGTTTCCTATACTGAGGGTTGTAACCCCTGTTTGGAGCATTCTGGAAATTGTTGGAGGCTGAATTATTGGCCTCCAATTCAAGCTTGACCAGCTTACCAGAAAGGTTCTTAATCATTTTGTTCATTTCTTCAATTCTGTCATTAGTTGAGTCTCTGTCTTGGTTAGAGGTAGATACCTCCTTTTTTCCCCTTCTCCTAGTATCTTGTTTAGATTTTCCCTTTGATTTAACAATGGAGGAAAAATTTTCCTCCAACTCTAGCGCATCTGTCTGAGCATCATCCAGAGTGGCAGGATTTCTTTCTCTCAAAGAGAAACTGAATTCTGAGTCAAAGGCTACTACGAAAACAACTTTAGCAGCAGTTTGATGAGGTTTCATATCAGCAGGAAGACTCAAATACAATTTATTAAATCTCTTGATAAATTCTGACACCCCTTCATTATGTCTTTTCTTGAGTGTGTTAAACTCAGTAAGACAATTTCCATGATCTTTCTTCTCTCCCCATTTCCTGAGAAAAGTATCTTCCATTATTTCCCAAGTGGTAACAGAACGGTCTCCCAATGTCTTAAACCATTTTCGAGCTTCACCATCAAGAGATTGGACAAACATCCTTAAGACTACATCTAAATGTTCCACATTAAAGTTCTCTACAAAAGAGAAGAAGACCTCAAGATGTTTTTGAGCATCAATATCATTTTCCCCATTGAATCGGGGTAAGATCTTCAGATAATCTTGTGGCATATCGTTCAACACTTGAGGTAATGCCAAGGGGGAATATTTATTTAACAAGAAGCCGGGAACATTGGCCATTGGAGGAGGTGGAGGTAGTGCACGAATTTGATGTGTAAAAGGAGGAGGAGGAGGTGGAAGTGGAGTATGAATAACAATAGGAATGTACTGGACAGTAGCTTGAGGTGTTGATGGGAACAACGGGAAGTTAATAGCAGCTACTTCGGTGACTTCCTTGACCTCTTTGACCTCAGGAGTAGGGTGAAAGTTGTCTTTAATTCTGACACCTCCCTAGGATGGACTATTTGAATAGTACTCGATATTTCCCACAGTGAGGTCGGGACCTAGCACTTGGGCTACTTGAGAAGAAGAGGATGGAAAGTTTTCTACAGACAATTCAGGGATTTCAGTGTGGACTGATTGCCTTTCCCTTGAACTTCTTCTATGTATGATCTTTTCTAGTTCAGACACTGAGTGTGTCTTAGGTTGTGACATATCTGACCTCAGGTGTGGCTTACGAGGAGCCAGGACTGCAAGTAAATTTATCTAATAAATGAATGTGGAGTCGCCAAGGTGAGGGATCTACAACTCTCAACTCTCCATAATCACCTACTTGAAGATTGAATTATGTTTTTTCAAGGCCCAGGGATTTAAATTTTCTCAACTTCGTTCCCCGACAACGACACCAAAAAGATGTTGTCTTTCCTAGAGACAACCTTGAGTTGTGAAAGACCAGTGCCTAGGACATCTTTATATAGCAAGGAGCATGTGATATAACAAGGGGAGTTATCAACAAAAGGCTCTCATGCTATCTCCTAAAAACAAGAAACATTAATTTGAATGGGACCAAATCTTCAGAAACTTGACACAGGGAAAGGAAAACTGCAGAGGCAATTTGTGAGGAACTCTAACACAAATGCATCAGAAAATTCATAGGCAGCTTACTATAAAGAGGGCCGATTCAAAAATATGTCACAGAAATAAATAATCAAAAGGTTTTTACTGCGTAAGCAAGATGTAAGATGATACTAACTGTCATTGTGATGAATATCCAAATACACAATATCACCATGTAATGGGATTACCAATTTAAGAATCCATACATGACAATAGCATTTTAAAAATAAACTCCAAAAGAAGCTAATATAGCAGAAATATGGTTGAAGTGAAAGGTGAAACAATATATCATGCCTGAGCCATATTTAGGATAAATCCATACCAAAAACCAGTGAGCCACTCGCATTCCAGAAAAATGATACAAGAAAGGCGGATGAAATGAAATGAACAATTAAATTAGCACATATAAGAGAAAGTTACACACTGTGACACACCAAAGACCAGAATCCTCTTTAAAGATGGAACTCCTCCTCACTGAAACCCAACGGGCTCTGTACATTCATATAAGAGTTTTTACAAAATGCATACAAAAATTCTCTCACCGCATAATTTTCTGATAAAATCTAGAACCCTTGATAATCTGCTCTTGGGGAGTTTTATAGAAGAAAAAGAAAACTTAGTAAAGGAAATGGATGATGAAAATTTAATTTTCCTCATTAAGACAGGATGGTGAAAACGTGCACGCCCATACTGCTTGATGACTCTGTAGTGTTGTATGTACTTCGTGGCCTGCTTTCTGAAATAAATGCACTGGGTGGAAGTCTCTTCAGGAACATGGTAGAGAAATAAAAACCACATGGGCAGTCCGTCCTTCCCTGGAAAGAAAATTTTGCTTAAATGAAACCTTGAGGGTATTGTTTTCTGTGCATGGACCCTCTGAGTGATCTACGGGGTCTACAATTTGGCATTCTTCCTTCAAATGGTTAGGTCAAGGCTAAAAAATCTTCAATTATATGCCTTTAACTCTATGCCTGCAATATTAATGTCTCCGATCACGAAATCTGCGCTTTGAATGACTCTGGAGGGTTTGACAGAGTTTAACCCTGCTTCTTTAATGGCGGTCATGTTGTAACAGCTTCCCAGAACCTTTCTCCATAATTCTAGCCTCTGAAAATGGTCCTTTCTGGTGTTCTCTGTTACTGTAATTGAGACTGTGAATCATGGTGGTTTATCGCCGCTCGTACCTTGCAAAACACACAAAATTGTCAAGAAAACAAATGCATGGGAAGGTGGATGCAGCGGGGATAGCGAGGATGATAGCACAGCATGGTGAAATGGCAGAAAAATGACCTGGTAAAGGTTGGAGGGATGCAAAAAATTTGAACGCAAACGATGGACATTTGACCTTCGAATGGAAATAAATGAGGGGTGGAAGAAAATGTGACAAAACTCGTGGACATATGACAGGGTGGAAAGCACGTGTCGATGTCAGGCAAGTAGGTAATCTGGACCGTCCGATCTTAGAAGGAGATCGACGGCTGAAAATGCAGCGGAGGGCGACAGATGGTGGACCAGGGGTACAGATGCCTTGGGTTATCCCCCGTGCATGTGCATATCGTGCCGGGTTTTTTGTCGAATGATAACACGTGATGGGTGGGCGGTTTTAAAATAGTGTCGGTGCCACGCGTCAGATGGTGAGTGGAATCTCTTCGAAATGGAAAATACCGTTCGCCCTCCAAAGGAGGTGCGATGGAAACTGGCGGATTTTGAATAGTGCGTAGTTGCGGGGACCACAAGGGCGGGTGAGCTGCTGACCATTTATTTGCAGGTTGATCGGATGGTGGACGGGTTGGGCCATAGGCACGACGCTGATCTATGAAGGCCGTCCGATCTGTACAGATCGATGGATAATACTGCGCCTGATATCCCCTGCGATAAGCGCTCTCTGAGCTAACGCTTGATCTAGCGCTCAAGAAACGTGGAGAAAAAGACTGAGGGGGCTAGGGCCGAAAGGTGCTAGACCTTAAATATGTTAAAATGTGTGATTTCGGCCCTTTTTATGCAATTTTGAGTTTAGAGGAGGGAAACGATAGGCAGAAAAAGGATTTTTTAGGCCAAACAAAGGGCGTTTAAAGGGGATTGCTTGTCAGAATTTAATAGGGGGCTGACATGATCAACGGACAGCTTGTAATTCTTCCTTTGTATCTCCCAATTCTTCATGATGACAGCTATATGGTTCATTCCGGGGAGGAGACAATTCCATTGGAGATTTTGCAGCACTCACCTTGCAGTTGCTTGAGGACAAGCAACAATTTTGGAGGGGAGGATTTTAATATTCCTAATTAGCCCAAGATAATAGGAATATTTCATTTTGTTTCCTTTTTATTATTTGATGAATAAAATGTAAAGGAGGACATGAAAAACTCCTTAAATCAAAGAATAAATACATGCCCAATGTGAAAAGGGATAAATCTGGGCCTTTGAAATAAAATCCACTTATAGGTGTGAAAGGGGTTAAGCTGTGAGACTGGGTCAACCTTGACCAAATATACAACGTTGTCTCGATTCAGTGTATCTCATAAAGGGACATCGCAGTTCTAGAAGGAGGACCTCATGTGAAAGGGGTTAAGTGATTCAGGGTGGTTTAGGGTTTTGCACATCCTCATCTTATAAAAGGAAGGAGAAGGCTCAAGAGAAGGTTTGTTGAAGATATTCAGAATTGAGTCTTCTTAGACCAGTTCAAATTCTCTAGGCTGTCTATCCTGAGAATTGTGCTGCATAGCACAAGAGGGTTTTCTGTTTAGGAATCCTCTCTCTCCTTCCATTGAGCAGCTCTTGGAGGAGGCTGTTTTGTTTTGTCCACTATCAGGCTTTGAGGCCAAGCTCCATCTCTCTTAGGAAACATAAATACAGTCACAATTTACTTGCTTCGGTGAGCTGCAGCAAGTGGGATTCTAGATCTACATAGATCTAGATTGTTTTGGGAGCCTCTTCTCATGGAGAGTGTCTTTTAACCTCCTAGAAGAGTGCCTCTCCTGATTGTGCTTCAGATCCATATATTGGCATCAGGCCAAAGTGCTCTCCACTTATTCAGCACAGTCCCTTGAGGAAACTGCATCCTTTTTGCAGGCAGAGTTGCAGTGTGGATTTTGCATCAGTTTGGAGGATAGATCTCTGGTGAAAGGGTCCTTCCCTTCATTATGGTGATCCATATATTGGCCAACCAATCTATGTTGCATTTCAGATCTGATCTGCTGTGTATCATGTTCTTCAAAAATTTCTGAAGTTTACTGCAGATTCATGGTGTAGATCTCAGATCTACTCATTGTTATTCATCTTCTGCTGAGATCCCCAAGGGGAATGTACTAAAAAGCTATTTTTGCATATAGATCCCATTCATATCTATCATTTTGTACTCAGATCTGTTTTATATCTAAAATATAATGAAACACTGCTTCAACTTCCTCAATATTACACTGTCTAGTTTATTTGGCATTTCCTTGTATCATAATGCTGGGTTTTGAGGCCTTTCTTCATGTATAAATCTGTATTTCCTAATATAAAGACATTGAATCATATTCTAAAACTTCCATACTAATTTTCCATCATTATTTCAGTTAAACCCTTCATAAAATCATGCAGTAGAAGGTTTAGTACATTCTACATAATTTAAGCCATGGGAAATCAGGGTTTTTAAGCCTAGTTGGGGAAGGAGGAACTGTTTAATATAGCTAGAATTATTTGTTTGAGCTGAAATTTTAGCATAGGTCCCTCATATCC
Organism: Pinus albicaulis; assembly: GCA_034641835.2. Lineage (NCBI taxonomy): Eukaryota > Viridiplantae > Streptophyta > Pinopsida > Pinales > Pinaceae > Pinus > Pinus albicaulis. Next base: position 39,381 of record JAXQQM020060684.1, read on the forward strand.
TAAGATATCAAATCCAACCATCATCCCACTTTATTTTTACGTAGATACCTGAATACACTCATTTTAGGACCAAAATCACCTCTTTTCCCCATCCTTTTGAGTCCAAAGTGAGTTATAAGATGTTGCATAATCATTTAATCGAAGGATCTATCATTGGACATATTTTATAAGGCATATTTCTGCATCTCAAACTCTGGAATACCTTAGGGTATTCTCATTGTTGTAGAAATTCCAGATTTGTGATATTACAGTGGTATTAGAGCAAGATCTTTGGCTCAGCCTGTGGCTTCAAGCCAAAGTGTTGTACAACAAGGAGCATGGTTAGAATGCTGAAGAAGATTATTTTTACCTCATCATATTCCAGATCCATGAAGAGCCTCTTCGAAGAGGGTAGATAGACAAAGGAGAAAGAAGAAGAAAATGAAACTCCTAGAGGTTTTCAAGGAGAAGAAAGTTGCAGTGAGACCTACAAAAGGTTTCAAGAAGGAGAGGAAGACCCATGCAGTTCCTACCCTCACAAAGAAGATGAATTTTATAGAAAAAACAAGAGCATGGCTCCACAACTTGAAAGAACGACAGAAGAGGAGATCTCCCTGCTCCTTTTCCAGACCATGAAGGGTATTGAAGAAGATCTAAAGGAGATTGAAAGGGTGGAGACTTGTACCAACGCTGGCACAACCTTGGAGGAGTAGCCTTTAGTAATGGAGGAAGAATACATAGTTGCAGAAGAAGCTCTTGCTTCTACATCCCACCAAGGTGTGATAAAAAATTCATCTGTTGTCATTTCAGCACATTGTATGAAGAGATCTACATTTCTGTATGCTACTGATTTAGGGCAACAAAGTTGCACTGCACTGTGCAAGAGCGGTAAGGAAGAAAGGAGGCACCATTCCTCATGGGGGCATTCAAATTTCAAGTTCATTAGCGAAGCATTGGAGGAATAAATGATGAATGGTAGACATCTTTAAGTGAGAAACCTTTTCTCCTTTCTAGATGCCTCTTTCTCAATGAGCACTCCCCAGCTCAAAGAGAAAATTCTACCTGCAGAAGATCCAGAACCTCAATGGTTTTGGAAGGGCATAAATGAGAAGTATTTTCTTAAATATCTCAAAGGGATTGCATTTCAAAAGCCCTTGAAATGCAGAAGGTGTAAAACCATGAGGACACAAAGAGGAGATGGGGAAGAGGGTTAGCCTTATTCCTATCCATTGTAGAAGGTTGTTACACCTAGGAAGGTGATTGGATTGTGTAGTAGAAGCATGGAGGGTCTTCTCCACTCATGTATTCATTCATCTCTCATTAGGGAGGTCTCATTATATGAAGATAATGGCACCATCCATGGGCAGCATGTGTCATCACTATCAAAGGATGAGACCCTGAAGATTGTAGAAGGCAAAGAGAAGGGCAAGCTTCACATGGTAAGAAAAATTTGTCACTCTTTATTTCAGCATAATAATGCAAAAATAATGCAAAGTGATCTATTCAAGCAAAGCAAGGACACATCAGTCCATACATCCTTCCATGATCTATGCCTTGATGTCTCCTCACTTGAAGGAATTCCACCAACGAGTTCCCAGGATGAGCAGAAGAGCAAAGTGTTCCCTCAACCTTGTGCATCAATGTCATCTCTTTCTAAGAGGGAAGCCAACACAACATTGGAGACTTTGGGTAAGAAGCATGCTTATGTAAATCACATCTTATTTCATGATTTCATGTATTCTCTTACTTTACATTTGTAGGCCATAACTCCCAAAGGGAGTGTTTTACCTTACAAGCTTCATGGCCAACTATGGGCCAAGATTATTTTCAAATATGGCCACTCCCTTGATGGGCTAAGGGAGGTGTTACAACATGAAGGGTGCTTCCCTAAGGCACAAAATATACATTTCACTTTTAGCCATGGTGAAATGATAAGGGCAGCAAGTAAGTGGCATGCAAACCACTTACCATATCTAGATATGAAGCAGGGAGGAGATCACCTGCATTAGTTCCTATTGGGTGAGTTTGGGTACCACCCAAGGTTTTTGAATTTCTTATCTCATGCCTTGTATTTCAAGAAAAGAATGCATAAGAAGAAGGCATGTTTGTTTTGGTTGATGAGGAGAGAGTATGGAAACCACATGATGAATTCCATGTCCATACATCTACTTGTATCCATGATGTATGTACATGTATTTCTATTTAGAATGAATACCATAATCATGTATGTACTTTGGGTTGGGAGAAGGCATAACCTTCTCATGGGATGGCATAAGGGAGCATGTTTATATCATGATGTTAATGATTTTCCAATCTTTATTGTAAACATGAGAGGAGGAAAGGTACAATGGGTGAATGTATCCATTGGGAATGCAATCTCCCAGATTCATTTGTATTTCAAGAAGAGGATAGAACCTTATATCGTTGTTGCATTATATATTGTGTTTTCTTATGCAAAAGGTCATGTATTGGGCTTATGTCATGGGAAGGGATTTCTCAAAAGGGATAACTTGGAGCAAGACATGTGTTGCTTGAATCATGTTCAACCAACACCTATTATCCTCCATTATTTCCAAGCTTTGAAGAAGCTTATGGCAGCAAAGAGGTAGTGGGATGGCCACTTATTGTATCATGATTTGAGGCAACTAAAAGGTGGACAAATCTAGTCTCAAAGGAGGGACTTGGGTCACCATCCAATGACACGTAGTCCATATTTTTGTTGGAGCACCTATGGTAAAAATGATTTGTTCACTATATGCATAGGAGGTTGGGCAAGAAGGCTCACTAGAATCCATGAAGAGAATGATGAAGGTACAAGATCCTCTTGGCTTCATGAGAACTACATTTTTGTAGCCCAGGATCAACAACTCCACATCCATCAAAAATGGGAAGAGGGACAACGTGAGTTGAGTACATTTATCTCTCATTTCTAGCCTTATAGCCCCTACTCAATACACATGATGGGGATTAATGAATTTTTCTATGAGCTATCAAGAATGCCTCCTCTTATTTGGATGATAGCATGGAGAGTAAAGGCTCTTAAAGGGGTTTAAGTACCCTATATTTACAATCTCATGCAGGGCTACCAATAGGCAGTGTTGTAAACACAGAGACGACCTTGAGTTGTGAAAGATGAGTGCCTAGGACATATTTATATAGCAAGGAGCGTGTGATATAACGCAGGGGGAGTTATCAAAAAAGTCTCTCATGCTATCTCCTAAAAAATAAGAAACATTAATTTGAATGTGACCAAATCTTCGAAACTTGACACGGGGAAAGGAAAACTACGAGGAAATTTAGCGGGAACTCTAACACAAATGTATCAGAAAATTCGGGCGGCATACGCCAAGGGGCCGATTCAAAAATATGTCACGAGAAATAGATAATCGAAGGTGTTTACTACGTAAGCAATATGTAAGATGATACTAAGCTGTCATTGAGATGAATATCCAGATACACAATATCACCATGTAATGGGCTTACCAATTTAAGAATCCATACATGACAATAGCATTTTAAAAATAACCTCCCAAAGAAGCTAATATAGCAGAAATATGGTTGAAGTGAAAGGTGAAACAATATATCATGCCCGAGCCATATTTAAAGTGCTTGAATAATTCGAGCATGGGTATCAACTAGGATAAATCCATACCAAAAACCAGTGAGCCACTCGCATTCCAGAAACATGATACAAGAAAGGTGGATGAAATGAAATGAACAATTAAATTAGCACATATAAGAGAAAGTTACACACTGTGAGACACCAAAGACTAGAATCCTCTTGAAAGACAAAACTCCTCCTCACTGAAACCCAACGGGCTCTATACATTCATATAAGAGTTTTTACAAAATGCATACAAAAATTATCTCACCGCATAATTTTCTGATAAAATCTAGAACCCTTGATAATCTGCTCTTGGGGAGTTTTATAGAAGAAAAAGAAAACTTAGTAAAGGAAATGGATGATAAACATTTAATTTACCTCATTAAGACAGGATGGCGGAAATGTGCATGCCCATACTGCTTGATGACTCTGTAGTGCTGTATGTACTATGTGGCCTGCTTTCTGAAATAAATGCACTAGGTGGAAGTCTCTTCAGGAACACGGTAGAGAAATAAAAACCACATGGACAGTCCGTTCTTCCCTGGAAAGAAAATTTTGCTGAAATGAAACCTTGAGGGTATTTTTTTCTATGCATGGACCCTCTTAGTGATCTATGGGGTCTTCAATCTGGAATTCTGCCTTCAAATGGTTAGGTTAAGGCTCAAAAATCTTCAATTATACGCCTTTAACTCTGTGCCTGCAATATTAATGTCTCTGATCACGAAATCTGCGCTTTGAATGACTCTGGAGGGTTTGACATAGTTTAACCCTGCTTCTTTAATGGTTTTCATGTCGTAATAGCTTCCTGGACCCTTTCTCCATAATTGTAGCCTCTGAAAAATGGTCCTTTCTGGTGTTCTATGTTACTGTAATTGAGACTGTGAATGATGGCAGTTTACCGCCGCTTGTACCCTGCAAAACACGCAAAATCGCAAGAAAACAAATGCATGGGAAGGTGGATGCAGTGGGGATAGAAAGGATGACAACACAACATGTTGAAATGGCGGAAAAATGGCCTGGTAAAGGTTGGAGGGATGCAGAAAATTTGAACGCAAACGATGGACATTTGACCTTCGAATGGAAATAAATGAGGGGCGGAAGAATATGTGACAAAACTCGTGGACGGATGACGGGGCGGAAAGCACGTGTCGATGGCGGGCAAGTAAGTAATATGGACCGTTGGATCTCAGGAGGAGATCAACGGTTGAAAATGCAGTGGAGGGCGACGGATGGTGGTCCAGGGGTACAGATGCCTTGGGTTATCCCCCGTGCAACTTCGTGGAGCGATCATCGTTGGATGGGGCAGCTCTGGATAGGACGGTGCACATGCATATCGCGCAGGGTTTTCTGCCAAACGATAATGCGCGATGGGTGGGCGGTTTTCAAACAGTGCTGGTGCCACATGTCATATGGTGAGTGGAATCACTTCGAAATGGAAAATACCGCTCGCCCTCCAAAGGTGGTGCGATGGAAACCGACGGATTTTGAATAGTGCGCAGTTGCAGGGACCACAAGGGCGGGTGAGCTCCTGACCATTGATTTGCATGTTGATCGGATGGTGGATAGGTTGGGCCATAGGCACGACGCTGATCTATGAAGGCCGTCCGATCTGTACAGATCGACGGATAATACTGCGCTCGATATCCCCTGCGATAAGCGCTCTCCGAGCTAACGCTTGATCTAGCGCCCAGGGCACGTGGAGAAAAAGACTGAGGGGGCTAGGGCCGAAAGGTGCTAGACCTTAAATATGTTAAAATGTGTGATTTCAGCCCTTTTTATGCAATTTTGAGTTTAGAGGAGGGAAATGATAGGCAGAAAAAGGATTTTTTAGGCCAAACAAAGGGGGTTTAAAGGGGATTTCTTGTCAGAATTTAATAGGGGGCTGACATGATCAAAATTGGCTCTACCCGGGGATGGAACGTTCATCCCTGGGCATGTCGAGAACTTCGCAGACCACCGGTTAATCTTCTATGCGGACATTGTTTTTCAGCACTTCTACTTTTCTTTTCATAATTCATCACGACACCCACATTATTCAAACAAAGATGAAAACAGAAAACTAATGTACAGTATGATACACCATGATGTCTATGCCTAAATCAGAATTGGAAGTAGGGTTTAAGGAACTGACCATTTACAGGGGCGTCAAGCAAGTCTCCCTATAAATTTTCCAACCTGAAAGTGTTGTTGCCACCTTGTTCCACGATTTTAAAAGGGTCGAACCAGAGTGGGTCGAATTTACCATGTTTCCATTTTTCAGCTCTTCGAACATCCCATCTGAGCACTAAATCCCAAATTTGCAACTTCCTATCCTTGGCATGTTGATAAAAAAGGTACTTCATCTTCTCTTGATATTCAGTTAGCCTTTGACTTACCTGGTTACGTGTTTCCTCTAACTCCACCAACTGATTTATTATCCTGGTCACATCATCGGGCTCTTCTTGACTTTCTTGCATGAATCAGGCTACTAGTAAGGCTAACTGTATATGGAATACTATTGCCCTGCCATATACTAATTCATATGGGGACTTCCCAGTTGCTCTCTTGCTAGTAATTCTATTGGCCCATAGAGCTCACAAAATTTGCAGACTTGAAAGCCTGGGCGTTATCAGTTACTATTCTGGTAGGGCAGCCAAACCTGGATATGATGTTTTCTTCCATGAACTTTTTTATCACAACATCTGTTGCGTTCCTCGCAGGTATGGCTTCCATCCATTTCGTGAAATTATTAGTGGAAGTTAATATCCACTTATGCTGACCACTCAATGGAGGATTTATTTCACCTATAAAGTCAATTCCCCATTGCCGGAATGGTTCGTCCACGTCAATGGGAATCATGGGCAGAGGTGCCAACTTCTTTCTTTCAGCAAATTTATGACATTTCTCACAAGCTCTAACTCAGGAAAAAACATCTCCAAAGAGATTGGGCCAATAGAAACTAGCCTTCAGGATTTTGTGAGTAGTGGCCCTCCAACTATAATGAACCCCACATATTCCTTCATGAAATTCGGCCATTATACTCTCTACCTCATCCTCTGTGAGACATAGGAGTAGAATTCTTGAGGGATCCCGCTAGTATAGCCAGCCATTGGCGACTATGTACTTCTGTGATCTCAACCTTAGCGTTTTGTATTTAGCTTTATCACAGCTTGGAGGGCAGCTGAGTGTGAGGAGATAATCTACTATCTCTTTGTACCATTGACTGGTGAGGTACTTTATATGCGTTTCCGGAGTATTTATCTCTACTCCCTGTCGCTCTTCTTTCTCCTCAGATTCCTCACTTGCTATTATGGACAAATTTATACCCAGAGCCTGATAGTTTGATTCGAATAAGATTTTGGCTAGCCCTTGTCCTTTGATCAGTTTGGTAGGGCGGATGTCTAGCTCATACTCCTGTATTTTGGCAATTCACTTCCCCCTTTTTCCTTCACTATCCCCTTGGATAAGAATATCTTTTACAACTGCTGTAGGCACAAACACAGTGATGTGGGATTGTAATACATACATGCAGAAAACTTTGAGGGATTTCACCAGGGCATATGCTTGCTTTTCTAATATGTTATATTTCAGTTCTGCATCACAGAGCACCCGACTGAAGAAGGCGATGGGCTGCTCGTACCCTTGTTCATTTTTCTGCAATAAAACTCCTGCCACTGTATGAGGTGATGCAAATGAAAAGATCATGAAGGGTTTGGCATAATCTGGTCCAACTAGCACTGGGGCTTCTGCAAAAGCATTTTTTATTCTGGTAAAGGCCTCTTGTGATTCCTGGGACCACTTAACCTCATTATTTTTCTTCAGCATGTCAGTTATATGTCTAACTATCTCAGCATAGTTATGAATAAACCTTCTAAGAAAATTAATGCGCCCTAGGAACACCTGCACCTCCTTCTTATTTCTGGGAAGAGAAATACCATTTATCACCTCAACCCTCTTAGGGTCTATTTTTACCCCATATTTAGTCACAATATGTCCCAAAAGCTTGCCTTCTTCTAATGCAAATAAAGATTTTTGTGGATTGAGAGAAAGACCATACCTTCTGCATTTCTCAAAATTTCTATGCAAATGCTCAATGTGCTCAGTATCATCCTTCGAAAATACAGTGATATCATTGAGGTAGACTACCAAAAACTTATCTTTCTCCCCAACAAAAGCAATGTCCATGGCCCTTTGGAAAGTGGCCCCTACGTTAATCAACTCGAAAGGCATCCTAGCATACATAAACGTACCCCATGGCGTGGTGAAAGCAGTCTTCTTCTGATCTTCTGAAAGTACAGCCACCTGATTATAACCAGAGAATCCATCCATCATTGACATCCGAGAGGCTCCTACCACTTTCTACAGGATGTGATCCATCTTGGGCAGTGGGTAATTATCCTTTAAGGATGCTCTATTTAAATTCGGAAATCAACACATAGCCTTATTTCTCCATTCTTCTTTCGGACAGGGACTAGGTTTTCCACCCATTCAGAGTACCTCAAGGGCACAATTATTTTGGCCTTTAACAGATTCTTAATTTCTTTCTCAATGGAGGGAAACAGTAGGGGATTAATCTGTCTGAGCTTCTGCTTGTGAGGTTTCACATCTCCCTTTAGTGGAATTTTATGCTACATTATACTGATGTCAAAAGTTTTTAGGTCCTGATAGGACCATGCAAACACATCTTTGTAAGTCTGAAATAATTTCAGGTATAGCTCCTTACATTATTCTGGGACCTTCTTGGATAATTTCACAATTTTGGGGTCAACATCAGTACCAAGGTTAAGGTCTTCCACCTGGGTTTCTTCTGTGACTCTGTTTGGCTACAGTGGGACATCGTTCTTTTCAAACCATCTTTCTAGAGGCACCAGCCCTCTGGGTATAACATTTCCCTTTAATTGCAACACTTTGTTACCTGCCATTTTCTCCTCCCAATTGCTTTCTGAAGTGTCT